>CM065333.1:8578682-8612079 GCA_033032175.1 Saturnia japonica | reverse complement strand
CGCTCCGGCTGTCTATGGGGGAGTTTATTAACGCCCGCATAGAGGGCTTGGACGACCGTCTTCTCCCCGCTAGGGTGATAAGACCACCATTGGCGGCAAACAAAAAGGAGGCGTTGGGTTCTGCAGCTTCTAGGGTTGCAAAGCCCAAGACCGCGCGACACAAGTCTTCAGAAGCGCTGGAAATGGAGCTGATCCCACATCTGGACTCTAGCTCTGTTACTGCTCCGGTTCTGACTCCAAACTCCAATCCTGTTCCGGGCGAAGAAGGATGGACAACTGTCTCCCGTCACCGCAAGCGCAAAGCTAAAAAAGCGCGTGTCACGGAACCGTCGGCTGCTACGGCAAAGACTCCGGCTCCTCGCGGGATGAGGGTGCCCAAGACTAAAACCAAGAGGAAGCTTCCCTCAACGCCGCGATCGGCTGCGGTAATCGTCACTCTGCGGCCTGAGGCGGTGGAGAGGGGAGTGTCCTACAAAGCGGCCTTCATGGAGGTGAACCCAGACGTGATAGCCGATTTAGGTATTGCGAGACTGTCGCTTCGCCCCGCGGCCACGGGATCTAGGATCATACAGATCCCTGGCGCCCGTGGTGCGGAGCAGGCTGATGGATTGGCGCAAAAGCTCCAGGAGGTGATGGCAGACGTGGCCACTGTGGCCATACCGATAAAAAGGGCTAATGTCCGGGTCATAGGACTCGACGAAACGGTAACGAGGGAAGCAGTGATCGCAGTGGCGGCGGCGAAAGGTGGCTGTCAGCCAGCCCTTATTAGGGCAGGCGAAATACGCCCCTATGGGAGGGGCAGTGGAGCGATCCACTTGTCACTTCCAGTCGCCGCTGCCAAAGTGCTGATGGAAACCGGGCGCTTTCTCGTGGGCTGGAGCTCTGCTCGCGTTCGCCTATTGGAGGAAGGGCCGCTTAGGTGTTTTAGGTGCCTTGATGTGGGCCATACCCGGCCTACTTTTACGTCGGCTGTTGACCGGGAAACATTGTGTTTCCGGTGCGGGGATCCTGGCCACAAGGCACAGCAGTGTGCAGCTAAACAGCTGCACTGTGCCTTGTGTGCCGACGCCAAGAGGCCGGCGGATCACTATATGGGCGGCGCCAAGTGCAGGCCGCCCATAAAGGAGAAAGCACCACCCACGAACGCTGGGAGCACCGTAGGGGTTGCGTAGACGTTGGGTAGAAAGGGGGGCGCTTTTCGCCTCCTTTCTCTGCCCTTGCTGAACCAAGGGGAGATGGGTCGGGGGGCCCGTCTTCCCATTGCACTGGTTCAGCCGTCTGGGAGACAGTTGGGGTTGTACCAGACTGTCTCTCTTTAGCGCCGTGGCCCGACTGGGGCCAGCCACCGGGGCGACGCGGCAGATTGCAACCGCATTGCCCGCGGCGTCCCGCTATGGCGGCCGATGGTACACCGTGGAGTTTTAGTGAGTAGGAGTCTCACATAACCACTCGTCCTCCCGGGCAGGTGTGTACCCATGACGGGTTTCTCCACGTAAAAAAAAAAAAAAAAAAAGGTATGCCATATGTAGTAGGTACCTACTATGTAATAATATATCACGGGAAGGGACTAGCGTTTGAGATACAGGCTCGGCCTAGTTCAGACGCTAGGTTTCATTAATTGAGAATAAAACTATTGTATTTCCTAGAAATAAGCCTCATATTTTTGTATCTTGTTATGGTAAAATAAAGTTATTATTAATATTATTATTCAAACGATTTACGGAGGCTGTTATTTCAAAAACCTGGGGAGTATTTCTAAACATTTAATAATAATATACTTTTACTTTTCTAACTCTAAGATCACACCACCACCGATTCACCTACTATACAATTGTTCACATTGTGAATAACGTCACATCTCGTCTCGTCACGTTTCGATGTGATTGACAATTTGTGGAAGTAAATTAGAAGACTAACTTCGTTTGACCTACATTCATACATACATCCTACCTGTATACACTACACAAAAATACTAATACAATTCATATTTATAACAAAACATATTGTAGCGACATCTCTCGCCACAACTGACGCATTGACGCATCTACATAGCGACATCTATCGAGCCACATAAGACGCATCTATATCGCGCTATAGAAATTAACTCAATCGTTGAGTATATATACAAGAACCCGACTACAACCGTCGGGGCAGCTGCCCGCCAGACATAGCACCCGTCTGGCCAGAGGATCCTCCCTTTTCTATGGCGGATAAGGAACTTTAATCCCTGTTCCTCACCTCTGCTAAAGTGGTGACCCCGATGTGATACGTCAGCACAACCTTCTTCACAAAAGCTACGCCATCATCACTTCCTCAAGCTTTCGAGCAGCGAGTCAATACAGCCAGCCAGCATCCACGGCTACTATGGGTATCCTGACCATACGCAAGCAGCGGACACGCATTCCTGGTCAGCCCCACAGCCTTCTCAGCGACCTTGGCACAGCACACTGCACTTCGGCCGGTCAGCAAGCAGCAGAAGAGACGCACTTCTCTCCTGGTCGATGCGGCAGCCAGTCACTACTTAGCACTGCTACACTCCGACTCACTGGAGCACTCTTGCAGCATCACCCCGACTCACTGGGGCAATCACCGAAGACAGTTTCGACTCACCGTGAACTATGCGGCATCTAGTTCCGACTCACTGGAACATTCCACTAGCCCGGCAAGCATCACAAGATGTATGAACGATTCGACATCTCTCGCCACAGCTGACGCATCGACGCATCTACATAGCGACACATAGCGAAATCTATCCAGTCACATACGACGCATCCTACATCGCGCTATAGAAATTAACTCAATCGTTGACTACACATACAAGAACCCGACTACAACCGTCGGGGCAGCTACCCGCCAGACATAGCACCCATCTGGCCGGAGGATCCTCCCTTTTCTATGGCGGATGAAGAACTTTACTCTCTGTTCCTCACCTCTAAATATATTAAGTATATAAATCCATACCTAGCCAAATTTTAAATTTATAATTTTTCATTTTTTTTTTTTATTATTTACAGTTTTTTCCCTCTATCAGTTTATATTTTCTCAAGTATCTTCTCATTAACTTACACACATTTATATCTTAACCTCTCTTAGCTCAATTTTGGTGCTTGCTTTATGGGTGTTGTGGAGTTACTGCGACGAGTAAACCAATGTTGACCCGCAAGGCTACAGTACAAAATATGGAGATCAAGCTTAGGCTGGCATTAGAGGAACTTAAAGCATCTAAGGAACTCTGTAAGCAGTTATTGCAGGAATGAGAACACAGCGAAGTCGAATTAAAGAAAATAATCGATAAAACACAATATTAAAAAATGAATTAGCTGAATTACACATTGAATTAATGGACTCTCTTGCTCAGCGTGACGAGCTGCACTAAGCAATAGTGTCCTTCCACAATGTAATCATATATGTAAATTACAAACCGAATTAAATAACTCCAATAAATTAATCAGTGTTCTGGAGTTACAAGTAAATCATCAAAAATCTAATCAAACACAGATTCTTTTTGATGAGTTAATGAGAGGAGTCCTACACTATCTCATATTCAACAACAGTTTTCTTTAGACTGTACTGGCACAGTTAAAGACCATCCGGTCAAGTGTAGTCATAATATAGCAAAAAAATATGTTAGAGTGAGTAAAATAGTTAAAAAATGTAATAGGAAAATTAATAGTAGAAAACTAAATCAATCATTACCTGTTTTAACTTGGGAAAAGTTATTATTAAAGGAAAAATTTGAAAACTTAAAATTAATTTCTTTAGGAAGACAGGATGTATACAGTAATGACATACAGCGCCTTCAGGATGAGTTACAAATAAAGGAAATAAAAATTAAAGATTTATGCTCTAAATATGAATGTTTACAAAAACATTTAAGTGAACATATGGTGTCAGCAAGTGAGTTGATGGAGTCGGTTGCGGGTGTGGCGCCTCATTCGCCACTATTTTTGTACTGGCTGTTTCTTATTGTTAATATTAAAAAGTACTTATGTGATGACATATCAGATAGAGATATTAAATTCAGACGGTTGTTTTCACGTCACGTTATGTACTAAAACCTGTATTATTTTATTACAAAGTAAATGTGCTAAAGCCCTACTGACTAGCGTTATTATTGAACACGCTAAACTGGTGACTACCGACGTTTGTGACCGATGCTCGAATACAATAACAACATAATTATATTCAAAATAATATATATTGTCGAACTGTCACAGTCGCAACTAATCGTCAAGGGCTGGCCGTGACAACAGCGGCCAAATTTGCGGAGGACAGAACCTCCACCTGGCATCGCTTTGGTATATCATAGTGCAGTGTAAGTGCATTGGTGCGTGTTTCCATTATTCTGAGAGTGCATACCAACAATCTATAACCTTTTTTTTTTTAATCTCCTAAATAATTCTGAGTACTATCAAGTAATAGGTTTTTACAAATTATATTAAACGTCAGTTTTATCAACAAATATTTTGTAATGACTGTATCGTGGTTTCCATGTCAACAATAACTCCCAATAACTATAATTTTAAGGGAGTGCGTTTCCATTTGTATACGACAATTTTGAATTATTATTTTTAAATTAATATTTTAATAGGTCGTTCAATTTTAAATTAAATACTGTATTTTGTATTTAACATTGTTACAAATAGAATAAGACATAATAGCTTAATTTTTGTGTCTAATATTCATTTTTTTTTTCTCTTTCTTTTATATTTTTGCTGTAAAGCGGTTGAGGTGTCACATTCTCCCCCACGAGAAACTTTTTATATTTTTGGTCATTTTGGTTTAATCACGGATATGGCTGATGAGAAGTTTAAAGTGGAAATTGATAAGCTGAAAGAGGAGAATGCTATTTTACAAGCGCGCCTTTCCAGGGAAAATGAATCTCAAATTTTTAAAATTTCAGCGAAAATACTTCCATTTTGGCCTCATCGACATGAGTATTGGTTTGCTGTAGCGGAGGCTCAATTCGATATAGCAGGTATAACCACTGATTGTACTAAATTTAACTATATAGTCGCTCATCTTGATGAAAAATATGCTCAAGAAATTGAAGATGTTGTGATTCATCCTCCACCTACTGGACAACGGTACAGTAAGCTTAAGCATGAGTTGATTAAACGATTATCTGTATCTGAGGAGACACGTATGCGTAAATTATTAGATGGTGAAGAAATTGGTGACCGAAAACCTTCACAGTTTTGGAGACATCTCCGTTCTCTGACAGGATCTGTTCAGCTCCGACATTGTCCAGCTTTTCTTTCAATGAAACATAGGAACGAAGACTTGATGAGCTTACTCAACAAGTTGCTAGTCTCTCAACTCTCTTGCGTAGTCGTTCTCGTAGCCGATCTATAGAAAAACAGCGGTTGCGTAGGGCTAACTCTGTGCAGAATAAGATTTGCTGGTATCACGAAAAATTCAACACTAAAGCAACTAAGTGTACCAAACCATGCAATTTGATTCCTCCGGAAAATCCGGATCAACAATTAGTAGAGGCGGCAACAGATTGTTTATCTCCCAGCCGCCGTTTATTTGTTACTGATCGGGTTTCCAAGCGGCAGTATTTAATTGACACTGGCTCAGACTTATGTTGTTTTCCTAAAAAATATTTAAGAAATCATGTGCAACCAGATGATTACCATCTTGGCGCTGCCAATGGTAGTTCAATTAAAACTTATGGTTGCATTCAACTTCATTTAGATCTAGGTTTAAGAAGGATTTTTGATTGGAATTTTGTCATCGCAGATGTTAGTACAGCTATAATAGGCTCTGATTTTCTTAGTTTTTATAACTTATTACCAGATTGCCGACACAAGTGTCTAATTGACGGTCTTACCAAGTTGTCTGTCTGTGCTTCAATTGCACAATCCAAACAAGATAGTGTCAAAGCTGTGTTTTCTGGTAGTTCAAGTTTTGCTAATATTTTAGCAGAGTTTCCAGAGACAACTCGACCTCCTGGTGTGCCCAGGATTGTAAAGCACAACACGGTGCATTTTATAAAAACCACTGACGGACCCCCAGTTTCATGCCGGCCCCGTCGGTTGGCTCCTCAGAAACTCCATGCAGCCAAGCAGGAGTTTGAAGCCATGGTGCGTTGCGGAACAGCCCGACCATCTAAAAGTGCTTGGTCATCTCCGTTACATATGACCACCAAAAAAGATAACACCTGGCGTCCATGTGGCGATTATCGCGCTTTGAACGCCAGAACAGTACCTGACCGATACCCTGTTCGTCACATTCATGACTTTGCTAATAGTCTCGCTGGTGCTACCGTGTTTAGTACGTGTGATCTGGTAAAAGCATACCATCAGACACCCGTTTTTGATGAGGATATTTTGAAGACCGCCATTGTTACTCCGTTTGGCCTTTTCGAATTTCCCTTCATGACCTTTGGTCTTCGCAATGCTGGGAAAACGTTCCAGCGCTTTATCGATGAGATCACACGGGGTCTCGATTTTTGTTTCCCATACATAGATGATGTATTCGTCTTTTCTCCAGACGAAGCCAGTCACGCAAGACATTTACGCACCCTTTTTAAGCGTTTTCAAGAATATGGTGTTGTTCTCAATCCGTCTAAGTGTATTCTTGGTGTTAGCGAAGTAAAATTTCTAGGTTACCTGATCAATGCTGAAGGTACAAGTCCTCCTAAGGATCGTGTCCAAATTCTCCTAGATTTCCCTCCACCTGAAACCGTGCAAGGGATGAGAAAGTTTTTGGGAATGATAAATTTTTATCGCCGTTTCATACCCAAAGCTGCACAGTTTCAAGTGCCATTGATTGAAGTTCTTGTTTCCACGCACAGCAAGGGTGCTAAACCATACCCCTGGACACTTAAGCTGCGGGAACAGTTTGAAGCCTGCAAGAGGAGCCTTAGTGATGCCACGCTTCTTCAACACCCAATATACGGTGCTGAACTAGGCCATTTTACCGACGCCTCTAGCGTTCACATTGGTTCTTGTTTGCAGCAGCGAAGTAAGGGAGAATGGGTCCCGCTTGCTTTCTTCAGTAAGAAGCTTACCCCAAAACAGTCTCAATGGCCGGCCTATTACAGGGAACTTTAAGCGGTGTACGAAAGTGTAAAATTGTACATTGCATTGTACGATTTTTACTAATCATAAGCCACTGTTGTATGCTTTTGTACAACGGAGAGATAAATTACCTCCATCCCAAACTTAACCAATTGTCTTTAATAAGCCAGTTTACTACTGATATACAACATATCAGAGGAGAAGACAATGTCGTAGCCGACGCTATGTCACGAATCAGTGCCATTACTCTTGAGCAAGAGTACGAAACCCTTGACAAGTTGCAGGAAACTGACGAACAGCTAGCAGAACTTATAAGATCTGGCTCGTCTAGTTTGAAGCTAATTACGATTGCAGTTCCTGGGACTAGTATTTCCTTAATATGTGATACTACTACTGACAAACCACGTCCATATGCCCCTTCTAAGTTACATCGTGTTATTTTTAATAAGTTACACAGTCTTAGCCATCCTGGTCCGAATGGTTCGTATAGTTGCGGAACGGTACGTTTGGCCTTCAATAAATAAAGATTGCCGTCAGTGGTCTCGTACATGTGAGGCTTGTCAGAAGAGTAAAGTTTCAAGACACAATTATGCTCCACTTGGAACTTTTGACACACCATCTGGTCGTTTTCTTCACGTCCATATAGATATAATAGGACCCTTACCTGTCTGTGACGACTACCGCTATTGTCTCACAGCCATTGGTAGAGTCACCAGATGGCCAGAAGTTTGGCCGATGCGCACTACTACCGCCGAGGAAATAGCGGATACTTTCACGAGAGAATGGATACCACGGTTTGGTGTTCCTTCTATTATTGCAACCGACCGCGGTACACAATTTGAATCCGACCTTTTTCGAAGACTTATGAGCAGTTTCGCCACTAAAAGAAATAGAACTACAGCTTACCACCCAGCAGCGAACGGAATGATTGAACGCATCCATCGTCAGCTTAAAGCATCATTAATGTGTCATGGGAGTTCTTGGACAAAAGCTCTTCCATTTGTACTTTTGGGAATGCGTTCAGCTTTTAAAGAAGATATTAAAGCTACTTGTGCAGAAATGCTTTATGGAGAAACTCTTTGGCTTCCTGGTCAGTTGTTAGCTGATTTTCCTGGAGTGGGTACTTCTGGAGAAGTGTTTGATTTTGTTGTGAAACTACGTCAACATATGTCGAAAATTCGACCAGTACCAGCGTCACGTCATACGAAGACAGGTTCTTTTATTTTCAAAGATTTAAATACGTGTTCTCATGTGTTCTTGCGGGATGACGCAGTCCGGCGTCCTTTGCAGCCTCCCTATTCTGGTCCATACCAGGTCATTCAGAGGGCAAGTGATGGAAAGACCCTAACTATTGACTACAAAGGGAAACATGTGGTTGTAAGCGTAGACTGCGTGAAACCGGCTTTCATTGAGGAATCAGATTCAAGTTCTGTTTCTACAACACCGAGGATACCTCAGTTGTCGCCAACGTCTTACCTGCAACCTACAACTATCACACCGACTGTGGCTGTACCTACGTCTCCTCTGCAATCGACTGCTGTCCCACAGCCTGTCGCTACACCTACATGTCAACCTCAGCCATATACAACACGATCAGGCAGACGAGTTAAATTCAAAATTTTTGATGATTAACGCAATGCTCTCCTTAGGAGGGGTGATGTGGCGCCTCATTCGCCACTATTTTTGTACTGGCTGTTTCTTATTGTTAATATTAAAAAGTACTTATGTTATGAATTTATGAGATAGACATATGAAATTCAGACGGTTGTTTTCACGTCACGTTATATACTAAAACATGTATTATTTTATTACAAAGTAAATGTGCTAAAGCCCTACTGACTAGCGTTATTATTGAACACGCCAAACGGGGAACGTGGAAGGGATTCAATCACTCAGTAGTTATTATGAGCTGAGTAATTCTGATCACTCCGGGTCCTTGTATGGCACACGGCCACCAATACCTAGTATACCTCTGAAATAGTTCATACAGTGCCTGAGCCTGTTACACAAATCAATGAATTAATTTTTACATCATCCTCTAGTTGCAATATTCGTAATACTCTCTTTAATGGGTTTGCTGATGTCAGTGCTGTAAAAAAACAGTAGTTTTTGTTGGACGCAGCTCCCTGTTTTATTTTAGGGCTGGTTTGTGTGTTGGTAATCTTCGGGTGCTAATTTATATTTTTTTTATTAAAAGAGCGGCCGTCGTGACAAACGTTTTAATGTGTAAGAGAAAGTTTTTACAATTGACACTATTGACATAAAGTATTAGTAACAGTGTTACAATATTAAAAAAATGTGTTAAACAGTTTTTAGTGACTAAAATCGGTAGAGGCTTAGAGTCAATGTTGTCACAGAAATTAAAGGACAACATTATTAATTATTGTATACCAGGTGCCACTTATAACCAAATAATAGATAAGATTTTGAACACAGATTTAGTTAAGGATGATAATATTGTAATTTTAATAGGGAACAGTTTAGATATTTAAAAAAAATATTTAATTAAGTCAACTGATAAACTGTTAAAATTGGATGTGGGGAAAATCATTTTGTGTGCTTTCCCATATTCAATATCCCTATCAGATAAAAATAATAACATACATATGTTAAACAATTTTATACGCAATTTGACATGTCGTCATAGTGACAAATTTATATTTTTTGACATTAATACATTTATTAATAATTATTTTACATTAACTCAGGGAATGATGTTCCTTCCCCTTAAATATAGACGAGACATAGCTACATTGACAGCATATAATATAAATAGGTTTAGTGACTCGGCAATGTCATATAGTGTGATTAATGATACTGCTAATAATTAATTTTTTTTTTAAACCAATGCATATGACAAAGGGGAAGTACTACATTACAGTATACCATCAAAACATTAATCGCTTCTCCGGCAAAATATTAGACTTAGAGTTATTATTAGAAAGAGAGAGACTAGATATATTATGTTTTACAGAAACTTGGCTTAAACCTGATAAGATGTTATTTGCTGTACCACATTTTACAGTTGCTAGTTTTTATAATCGGATGACCACTGTCAGTGGTGGTTGTATAATATTATTAAAAGATAATTTAAAATTTGAAGATCGAAAAGATATATGTAGTCTCTCAATAGACCGTGTTTGTGAAGTAGCTTGTGCAGAGATGGAGGATTTTATTATATTATGTGTGTATAGACCTCCAGCGTCGAACATTTTACATTTTTTTAAAACTCTGGAGGAAATTTTAATGAAAATATGTAATACAAATAAGTCTGTTTTAGTCTGCGGTGACTTTAATATTGACATTTTGGGTTCATCACCAGAGGTCACAATGTTCACGTCGTTATTTAGATCATTTAATCTGTATCCGCTTTTTAATCAGCCAACCAGAAGCACTTCCCATACTGCTTCGTGCATTGACAATGTTTTTACTGACTTTGAAACCGTTAGTAATAGTATTATTACTGGGAAAATATCAGACCATAAAGCACAGCTTGTTAAAATAAACTGTAACACACCTAGCGAAGCTTGTAAGAAATTGGCTAGAGTTATATCAAAAAGCAGATTAGATCGCTTAAATCATAATATCAATTCGAAATTATCGTCGGCCAATTTTAATAGTATTGATCCCAATTTCAATTACGATTACTTATTTAATATTATACGTAATGCATTTATTAAAAATTGCCCACCCAAGATTAGTAGTGTTCGGGTAAAAAAATTATTCAGTGTTTGGGCAACCAAAGTAATTAATAAAAGTAGAGACCATTTATATAATTTATAATTCAGAAAATCGATGACAATTAACGAGGCGTTTCATACTTATTTTAGGAATTATTCAAAAATATTTGAACGTGTTTGTATGGCTGCCAAGGCGAAATTTCTAAATAACAAAGAGCTTGCATCTACTAATATGTCTAAGACTGTTTGGAACATAATAAATAAAGACATGGGGAAAAATAGGAAAAAAGACGATTCGATAAATCTAACTGTCGAAGGAGTACACATCTCAAACAGTTCAGAGGTAGCAACTGTTTTTCAGGAATATTTCACAAACATACAACTAGAGGTAACAAAAAATATTAAATCATCACCTAGTGGTGCAGCATCACTGTTAGAAAATCTGAGTAAACCTTTAAATTCAAAATTTAATTTTACATCTATTAGTGCAGGTGAAATAATAAGAGTTTTTAAGCAATTAAACTTAAAACATACTGAAGACATTTGGGGAATGTCAGTAATGGTAGTTCAGTCTTTAATTATTAATATTTCACCACATCTGGCTCATATATTTAATCAGTGTATTATTAAAGGATCTTTCCCCAGTATGATGCAAATAAGTAAAATAGTTCCATTGTTTAAATCAGGCTGTAGGAGTAATATTGAAAATTATAGACCAATTTCTGTGCTTCCTACGATTAGTAAGATTTTTGCGAAAATTATGCTACAGCAATTAGTAGAGTACTTGTTATATTATTTATCTGGAAGATAATCTTATTTAATATCTACTTTATATTATTCATCATAAGTTCATTTGATTTACCTTATTATTGTTTTGGTGTACCTATTCTTTTATTTCCAGGATACCAATTAATGATAGGTATATGTATTGATGCGTTTAGATAATTTATAACTTGATAATTTTGGTTTAATAACAGCTTTGTTAATATTTTAGGTTCGTATTGTTTACATTGCAATATTATGACAATCTCTGTCATTGATAATTCTTTGATAGTAATAGAGCATGCGCAATTAGGAGTTTCTCAGGTATAGACAAATATTCTATCCAGGTTCTAGTTTAGCAAAATAAATCTATGATTAGATTTATTTTTAATTTTTAAAATAAGAAAAGTCTAGTAAGATGAAATTTTGAATTCAAACGAAAACAAAAGAGAAAATTAGAACAGGGAGTATGACAGATTCTTCAGGATGGATCTGATCATGTTTTATTTCATTGTACGGCAGACCTTTGAATCGTAGTAACGTTTATATAATATTTATCAAATGTTTTAATAGAAACCAAATTATTGTACAACAGACCTGGGAGTCGAAAAGATAGTTTATTTTATAACATATTTATAATTTTAATATTAATATGGGTGAAATACCCTTTGTCAAAACGACAAATACTTACTGAACATTGAAAGAACACTACCGGGAAAGTATCAACTGGATTTTGTATTTATAATACAAATAATAACTTTTCCTTTTACATATGAGGAAATCTCAATAGATAAGATATTTGGTGCTGCGTCGTCTGCTTGAGCAGTGTATCCTGATACGGCCTACACCGTGCTGACTTCTATTCTAGATCCTAGGCAAGGATCTCTACGCTGAGCTGTCGGAGCAAGAAGAACGTCTCGGTTATGGACATTAAAATTGTGTAATAATAATTTGTAAAACCGCTATATTAACTGAAAATTGTAAGGTATGCTGGAAATTTATACATAACTATCCTAAACTAAAATATAATCGTAACATACTTTAAGAATCATAAAATATTGGATGTTCGGCAGTTTGGTTTCACGATATCAAAATCTACGACTGACGCTGGTGCAACGCTATTAAGTCACATATTTGAGGTATGGGAGAAGTCGCAGGATGCAATCGGTGTATTCTGTGATCTTTCAAAAGCTTTCGACTGTGTTGATCACACTACGCTCATACTTAAGATGAAACACTATGGTGTGTGTGGACCTTCTCTAGACTTTCTGGAATCATATTCAACAGATAGCTGTCTCAAAGTAAGTGTAAATGGGGCAACCTCTTTGGGATCCTTGGCTAGAATCGGCGTCCCACAGGGTTCAATATTGGGGCCGTTTTTGTTTTTAGTATATATAAATGATCTACCCGTAATGGTTAAGAACTGTGGTACTATTGTTCTTTTTGCAGACGACTTCACTTATATTTCAAGTGAAAAGAGAATATTTAGAACTTAGGCATGTAAATAATACTTTGTTTAAAATATCAGAATAGTTTGCTTTAAATAATATATTGTTAAATGCAAACAAAACAAAATGTATCAGATTTGCCTTACCCAATGTACAACGTGTTGAAAGTAATATTAAGATAGAAGACAACATAGTAGGCATGGTTGATAATACTGTTTTCTTAGGCATCACACTAGATGCAAAATTACAATGGGGTCCTCACATTAAAAACTTGACAGAGAAATTAAGTTCCGCTGCATATGCAGTGCGTAAGATTCGCCAGTTAACTAATATTGCTACTGCTAGGCTGGTCTACTTCGCTTACTTCCACAGTTTAATGTCCTATGGTATTTTACTGCGGGGTTCAGCAGCTGAGGTAGATACCATATTAGTATTACAAAAACGGGCAGTTCGAGCAATTTATGATATGGAACCACGCGAATCATTGAGGAATAAATTTCAAGAATATGGTATCTTAACTTTGCCTTCCCAATACATCTTGAAAATATAATGTATGTTCGGAAAAATGAAGGCAATTTTGAACTTGTTACTAACACACACAATTTCAATACTAGAAATAAATATAAAATAATCATTCCGTCTTTTAGACTTAGTAAAACAAATAAAAGTTTTTTAGGTAATTGTGTTAGGTTTTATAATATACTTCCTAAGCACATTAGCGATTTGCCGGATAATAAGTTCAAGAATCATGTTAAGCAGGTTTTATTGTCAAAGGGGTATTATAGGGTGGCTGATTACGTGAATGACGGTGATGTCTGGATGTGATTCCTTCTCTGTACATCTACTGAAAATGATAATAACTGTATATAATTAAATACTGTAAAACCAGTTTAAAAAAAAAAGAAAAAGATAATAAGGTAAAACCGATCGAGTTTCGTGTCGGTTCTTCTCGATATCTGGGATGTTATCCGAACCGGTGGTAGTGTTTTGACATTAGTAAGTGCCTTCTTAGGGCCTAAATTGAATAAAAGGTATTTTGATTTTGATTTTGCTTCGTCGGAGAACAGAATATTGTTGAAACTCTGAAAGCGTTCCAACATAGTTTCAACAAAAGCTCGTCGTAAAATTGGGTCATTTGGCAGTAATTCCTGCACAAGTTGAATTTTATACGTGTGCAAATTGAAATATTTCAACAAAATGCGATGCAAAGGTGTTCTGGATACCACAAGTTCAGCTGATCGCTTGCGAGTTGATAGACTAGGACTACGTTGAACTGAAGCTCTAACTTGTTCAATTGTTTCTTCCGTTCTTGTTGACCTTGGGCATCCCGCAGGCTTTTGTATGAGAGTCGAACCAGTAACTTCGAACTTTCTGAGCCACAATCGTATCACACTTTCCTTCGGACACTGATTTACGTCATATAATCCAAACTCACGTTTAAATAAACGTCGAACAATAGCACACGAATCGCCATTTTTATGATAATGTTTACCGCAGAATGCACGCTGCGCTCCGGTGAAGCGATCCATCGCGACTAAATTTCCGAGGACCAAGCTTCTCATCCCCACCATCCGCGCAGCCCCCGCTCATAAGGTCCAAACGCAAGAGTGTTTTTTAAAATAGTACGCCTTTTGGTACACCGTATATAAAAAGATACTCGATTTACAACGCATTTTTTTTAATTCCCATTTCGATTGTTGACGCGAACAGACGTGTCTGCTAGCGTTTTCGATAGCTTTCTGAATTTATTTCGCGCTCTGCTTAAACTTGTCTATGACTCGTTTGCTTTGATCGACGAAACCGGTCCTGGGCCTGCCAGTTTAGAGCACACAGTTTAAAACTTGTTTTTTAAGCATTCTCATATCGTGTTGTGTAGTGAAGACGGTGTTATTGTTGTATGGCCAGTATCTAGGTACCCGTCTCGTGCATAGCGCCGTTTCGCTCGCACATTTCGTGTAGCGCTTCGGTGCACACGAAAAAACCGTATTTTTTAGTACGAACACAGACGCGCTTTTCTAAGACATGCAAATCCACGCTTAGTGGTCGCTCGTCGGATACCTAATGTTGTTAACGAAGACGAGCGGGGCGTGCCCCAAGCGCTCACCGCTTACCTTCTTCTGAGGTAAACGGTAACTCGGATGGGCCTGGGAATCTTAGCCTTTGCCTTTTTGCATAGTTAAGCCCCAGGTGTCTCCTTCCCAATCCTTCCTATGCCTACCATCCTATCTTCGTGGTTGATTGGGCGGAGCCGTGGTTTTACCGATCTGCGTCCTCTGCCACGAGACTGTTAGAGACTCCCCTAGGGAAAACATTAGGTCCTTTTCCTGCGAGTCATTGCACCTCGACCGCAGGTCTCATTGCTCTGGACTCGGATAGCCCGATAAATGCATTCAATGAACCCCTCTGCCCTCCAGGCAGGGAGGTTATTAAATTCACTCCCCCGTCCTCCAAACCACCACCGAGATGGCCGAAACATTATCTTACGCGGATTTAGAGCCGCGATTCAAACAGCTGGAGGCCGAACACCAGCGATTTATCAACTTTGTGTCATTTCACATGCCATCGCTTAGCGATGAGTATTTAGACGGGCACAGATGCCAGACTTACTACGCCCCGTTGCGACCAATTAGTGCTTCGCTATCGCGCACGCCACTCCCTCCACCTCCGCCACGCTCTCGCCCGCCGCCGCGTCACACGGTGCCACGCGGCCCGCCTCGGTCCCCTTGACCGAGTACCCCCACCTCTCTAGCCTCGCAACCATGAAACGCGCGCCACGTACGTCCCGTGCAAAATCGCAACAGCGATCATACACCCCCGGCCCCTATGGCCGTCCCGCAAAACCCGCTGCCCCCGCGGCAGCAACCCTGTCAAACTCCTTTTCGTCCCTTCCGGTCAAAATAGATATAAACACCCCCGTTAGCCCAGCCACATCATCGGAAATGGAATTCTCTACCCATTTTAAAGATCCATTGCCTTTTTATTCTGTACGTCGGTGACCTACCTAGACTTCCCGAGAAAGTCGAGGTAGGGTTATACGCTGACGGTACAGTAATATACTCCTCTAAAAGGCACAGAGTCCAACTCAAAAGTAGAATCCAACGAGCCGTAACCACTCTTGGGAAGTGGTTTTACGACTGGAAAATAGCCATCAACCCCTCGAAAAGCGCAGTAGTGCTCTTCGACAGGAATTCTTCAACGATACCGAAGAACCTCAAGCTTAAACCCTTTGAACTCTTCGGTAACCCGATTCCCTGGGTAAAGGAGATCAAATATCTAGGTGTAACCCTAGATAGTAAGTAGACTCTACTTTATACGTCACGTCACTCTAGTTAGGAAAAGGGCCGCCTAGGTCCTGACCCATTTGCATCCTCTGTTATGTTTTGTAAGTAAAATGTCCACGAGACACAAGCTTACGCTCTATAAGATGTGTATCCGTCCGATAATAACATATAGTTGCGATGCGTTCGCACATATGTTAAGATCGAACTGGAAACGGTTACAATAGGTTTCTTTACCGCTTTACCGGGGCCTCTCGGTATGTTCGTATGGAATATCTCCATAGAGATATGGATCTTCCTTCGATACATGCCTACGCCAGATACCTTTATCACTCTTACTTCGACACCGCGTCGAATTACGCGAAACCGTTAATTAAAGAAGCAGCTACCGGTCCCCAATGCCTACCGACGGAAACGCCGGACGCATAACATCTTCACCGATCCGGACTACAAAGTCGAAAAAGCAAACGCGTACTATTCCACCGTCTCTCTAAACAGAGCATGCCAGCGCCCACGCCTGCAGCAAACAGGACGGGCGGTCAACTTCGCTTCCGCACACCCACCACGTCCTCCCTCTCTAGCGGCAACGCAAGCCTAGGTCCGTTCCTCGGTTTGAAGCCCTTGTGTTGGCGACAGATCGGTTGTTTTCGTGTCTTAGGTTAGGTTAATATGTGTTATAATTGTATTGACGTGTTATATATTATGTGTTACGATAAAATAGGTTAATACTGACAATATTATGGAAAAATGTAAGCGAATACGCTACATTACAAGTTGCATGTTATATATTAAGATGTATATAAACGATTATGTATTGGGTGTCACATATGTGAAAATATAACTAATATAGAATAGATTAACATATAGAGTAAGCCAATAGAGTAAGTATATCAAATGTTATAGAGATTTTTCGAGCAGAAAATAGTGATGTCGCCCGTAAATTACATTGTTTTTGGTTTATGTACGGAATATATACGTAATGTATATTATAAGTGAATATGTAATGGATAGGTAATTCAAAGAGGAACATTTTGATATATGACATGTGTACATAAGATATATAATGAGAGAAATATAAAGAGTTAAACAGGGCAACCAAAGCGAAAAGTAAAATTAAAACACGAAATAAACACGGAATAAAACGGGGCTCTCTTTACGGTCATTCCTCGAACCACTTAAGCTTGAATAAAGGCCGTATTGGGCACGGTGCAATTCAACGAGTCTACAAGTACAAGCAACGAGTAACTACAAGAAGAAAGCTTTGGTCGTCCTGCGAACAATCAACAAGATATCGACTTTCATTGAAGACCCGGCACCTCAAGCGGTCGTGCATTATTGCACCCCCCGGACCCCCTCACCACTAACATCACGCCGCCCACTGGCATCCGTACGGTGTCTACGAGACGGGCATCCGGCGCAACAAAACGCCCGTCCAAACCGGGGAAACGTCCGTCCCCCCCCCCCTCACGCAGAATGGAAGTGACGCGTACCCAACACCTTGGGTTAGGCAGCCGCCTGCGCGATACAAGTGACAATATACGTGTACACTATGATAATTATTAATATTATATTAATCTTGTTACGGGAAATAATAACTATTTAAAAATGATATTTCATTTTCATTAACTAAGTTAAGAATTTTTTTGTTATTAGTTAGTGTTGTATTAAAATACAATCACAATAGTTTTGAAATTATGTTTATTTTTTTCGGTTGTATGCATAAAGCTTTTCGAAATATGTTCCGGAGCTGGACAATAGCAACTACAACGCAATTTTCAATTAAACTATTTGTCAATGTTCATACTGTCGACTATGTTACTATCTAAGCAAATAAATACAAATATAACGGAATACGTGGTTGTAAGCGCGACTGCTATGATCGAGGTCCTGGGTTCGATTCCCAAGTCAAGCAAAGTGTTATTGGGTTTTTTCTATGAAATTCTCAGTAGCAGTTCGGAGTTTGGCTTCGTGCCCGATTAATGGCAATAGGCTCGCCCCATATTACGTGGAACCTAAAAACATACTCGGTGAACTCTGGGTGTACATTAGTGTAAAAAGTGTTTAAAAAATTCTAAAATCCGCTTCCGCATCCGCATCTGCGTACGTAGATGTCAAAATTAATGCATCCGCAACAACCCTGATACATAGCTTTGCCAATCAATATTAATAAGTATTGCTTTTCGTAATGATTATTTCCGGCCATTAGAGCCGAAAGGATTAAATCGCCCTCTATCGGAAATAATTGTCAAATTATAATCTTTATTTTAAGTTGTCGTTTAAAAATTTTTATTACTAAGAAATTGTTTGAAATACATAACATTGATATTCAAATGTCTATTTAAAATTAAAACCTTTATTTGACATGCTCTAATATTTTACTAGATACCATTTTGACCGTTTGAATGTTATCAAAGTATTTTTAATTATTGTTCAAATACAACATTTTTGTGTAAATATTCAGAATAAAATCTATTAGCATTAATAACATTATTCAGAAACAAAACTAATTATTCTATGCATTTTAATTTGAATCCTGCTTTTAGCGGACAATATAAGAATAATGTTTGTTAAACGTAATTATCGTTAAATAAATCATTTCGAGCTATGTATTATAAAATTCAATATGTACTTTGGGGTAACCATTGAGAAGGGAAGATCCTCCGACCAGACGGGTGTTATTATGTCTGACGGGCAGCTGCCCAACGGGTGTTGTCGGGTTCTTGTATATATACTCAATTATTCGATTAATTTTAATATCGCGATGTAGAATGCGTCGTATGTCTCAAGATAGATGTCTCTATGTAGGATGCATCAGTTATGGCGAGGATAGATGTCGCTACAATACAAATGTTTATTTTTAATTTTAAGATATTCCCCGTCAGGGATTAAATTCGGCCAAACGGCCGAATGTTTTTAATTTCTTCCTTTTTCTGACGAAGAATATAACCTCATTCTTCTATCCGGCCAGTATTTTGTACAGGCGACCAGCCGCGGAGCTCGAACAGGCGCAACTAACGCGAACGCATCGAAGAGGTCGCTAGTGCGTAGTTCCCCACTCACGGCAACATCTCGCATAGACCGCGTTATTTGTCAATTTTCAAAAAGTTAAAGAATTACATACTTTGTATTAATTTAAGTTTCGGATATAAAAGTTGTTGATTTTGAAATTGCTTGTATAATAACTATTTTACTTGTATAAATATATATATACTTAACATATGTCAAATATCTAACTTGACAAGTTAGATATCTCGTATGAAAGAAAATAACAATGCATTTACAAAACAACATCTATAAAGTGCACGTTAAGGGTGGGTAGATGTCAAGTGTCATTCACCGTTTTCACGTTCCACAATAACGTAAGACAGTCCCGTTATAGACGACTAATAGACGCATGTAACAATGTTTAATTTTAAATTAAGAGAGTTTGGCTGGGAGGTGTTAGTGCATCCACCATATAGTCCTGACCTTGCACCTTCAGATTTTCACCTGTTTCGGTCTCTTCAGAATTCTTTAGGTTCTGAAAGGATAACATCAAGAGAGGACTGCCAATACTATTTGTCGCGTTTTTTTGATCGGAAGTCCCAAAATTTCTACAGCAACGGTATCATGTCTCTACCTACAAAATGGCAGAAAGTCATAGATCAAAACGGCACATATATGTATACTGTAAATAAACTTTGAAAAAAATGTCTTGTGTTTTCATATAAAAATGCGAAGAAACTTTTTCCCCGACCTATTAGATTATTATTATAGATAAATTATAGATATAAATTACACACAAATCAAATCAAATCTAAATAATCTTTATTCAATTTAGGCCCTAAAAAGGCACTTATGAATGTCAAAATACTACTGCCGGTTCGGAAAATATTCCAGACATCGAGAAGATCCGGCAAGAAACTCGATTGGGTTTATCTCTTTTTTTTTGTTAACTGTACAAATGTTACAAATATAACAGGTACAATAATATTTTATTAGTGGATGTAAAGACAGGGAGTCACTTCCAGACATCACTATCATTCACATAATGATCCACCCTATAATAACCTTTTGACAGTAAAACCCGCTTGACATGGTCCTTGAACTTGTTGTCAGGTAAATCAGTAATGTGCTTCGGGATCTTGTTATAGAACCCAACACTATTACCTAAATAACTTTTATTAGTCTTACTAAGTCTAAAACACGGTACGACTAATTTATCTTTATTTCTAGTATTTACATTGTGCTGATCTTTGACAAAATCCAGCTTGTCTAAGTTTTTAAGGACATACATTAAGTTATCAAAGATGTATTGGGAGGGCAAAGTTAAAATACTAAATTCCTGGAACTTGTTCTTTAGTGATTCGTGGGGTCTCATATTGTAAATTGCTCGAACTGCCCGCTTTTGTAATATAAATATGGTATCTACCTCAGCTGCTGAACCCCACAGCAAAATACCGTAAGACATTAAGCTATGAAAGTAAGCAAAGTAGACTAACCTAGCGGTGGCAATATCTGTTAACTGGCGAATTTTGCGTACTGCGAATGCAGCAGAACTTAATCTTCCCGCCAAAGTTTTAATATGCGGACCCCACTGTAATTTTGAATCAAGGGTAATGCCCAAGAAGACAGTACCATCAATTAAGCCTACTAAATTTCCTTCTATCTTGATACTACTATCAACAGGCCGAATATTGGGCAAGACAAATCTCATACATTTGGTTTTGGTTACATTTAGTAGTAAATTATTTAAAGCAAACCATTCAGAGATTTTAAATAAGGTGTTGTTTAATTGACTAAGCTCCGAATCTATTCTTTTCACTTTAAATATAAGTGAAGTGTTGGCTGCAAAAAGAACCATGTCAGCACCATTTTCAACAACGGACGGTAAATCGATTATATAAACGAGAAACAAAAATGGTCCCAAAATCGAGCCCTGAGGGACGCCGACTCTAACCAATGATCCCGAAGAGGTTGCTCCATTTACACTTATTTTCTGACATCGCTCTGTTAAATAAGAAATTAGGAGGTCCAGAGAAGTTTCACGCACACCATAGTGTTTTAGCTTAAGTATAAGCGTACTGTGGTCAAGGCAGTCGAAGGCCTTTGAGAGATCATAGAACACACCGATTGCATCCTGACACCCCTCCCAAGCCCTATATATATGACTTAGCAGTGTTGCACTAGTGTCAGTGGTTGATTTAGATTTTGTGAAACCATATTGCCGACCATCCAAAATCTCTTGTGCTTTGAAATATTGTACTAGCTGCTTGAGCATAATTTTCTCGAAATTCTTACTAATAGACGGAAGTACAGAAATTGGTCTATAATTTCCAAGATTACTTCTACAACATGATTTAAATAGAGGAACTACTTTACTTATTTTCATTAAATTAGGGAAGTCCCAGTTTTTATGCACTGATTAAATATATTAGCCAGATATGGTGAAATATTACAATTATGGACTGAACTACGAATACTGACATACCCCAAATATCTTCAGTATTTTTTTAAGTTTAATTGTTTAAAAGTCCTTATTATTTCACCTGCACTAACAGATGTAAAAGAAAATTTAGAATCCACAGTTCTAATAAGATTATCCAAAAGTGGTGCAGCGCCATGGGGTGATGATATTATATTTTTTGTTACTACTAAGGGTATATTTGTGAAATAATCCTGGAAAACAGTTGCTACCTCTGAACTGTTTGAGATATGTACTCCCTCGACGTTTAGATTAAGCGAATTATCATTTTTCCTATCTTTTCCTGTTTCTTTATTTATTATATGCCAAACGGTTTTAGTCTTATTAGTAGATTTAAGAACTTTATTTCTTCAAACACGTTTAAATATTTTAGAATAATCTCTAACATAAGCATGAAATGAATCACTAGTTGTCAATGATTTCCTATAATATAAATCATATAGTCGATCTCTACTTTTTATAATTCCTTTGGTTGCCCATTCACTAAAAACCATTTTTTTCCTAACACTAATAACCTTTGTTGGACAATGTTTACTAAATTCAGTGCTTATGATATTAAACAAGCTGCCGTAGTTAGTATTTGGATCAATATCGTGTAAAACCTCTGCAGATGATTGCTGCTTAATGCTATCATTTAAACGATCTAATCCAGTGTCTGCAATAGGTCTAACCGTTCTCTTACAATCACTGCTAGGTCTGCAGCAGTTTATTCCAACAAGTTGACCGTTATGATCAGACCGTACTACAGTAATAATGCCATTACTAATGATTTTGAAGTTACTAAAAATGTTGTCTATACAAGATGAAGTTTGGAACGTGGTTCTGGTTGGTTCATTAAAAAGCAGATCAAAGTTAAACGACTTAAATAGCGATGTGAATGCAGTGACCTCCGGCAACGAATTTAAAATATCTATATTAAAGTCACCACAGATCAAAACTGACTTATTGATATTAAATATTCTCGTTAATATTTCCTCCATAGTTTCTAAAAATAGTAATATGTTTGATGAAGGAGGTCTGTAAACACATAATACAATTAATCCATCCATCTCGGCACAAGCCACTTCACAAATACGGTCTATTGAGAGACTACATATATCTTTTCTGTCTTTAAATTTGATATAATTATTGGTTAATATGATACAACCCCCACCGACAGCGATTGTACGATTATAAACACTAGCAACTGAAAAGTGTGTTATATTAAATATCATCTTATCAGGTTTAAGCCAGGTTTTCTGTAAACCATAATATATCTAGTCTCTCTCTGTGTAATAATAATTCTATATCTAATATTTTGCCGGAGAAGCGATTGATATTTTGATGGTATACTGTTATGTTACCCTGCTCCTTTGTCATATTTATTGGTTTAAAAATTTTATCACAGTATCATTAGTCAAACTATATGACACTGCTGAGTCACTTAACAGATTTATATTATACGCTATCAATATAGCTCTATCACGTTTATATTTTTTGGGAAGAAACATTCTTTCCCGAGTGAACATAAAATTATTAATAAACTTATTAAAATCAAAAAATATAAATTGGTCACGGTGACGACATGTCAGATTATGTAGACTATTATTTAACATCTTAATGTTATTATTTTTTTGTTTTAGGGATATGGAATATGGGAAAGCACACAACATTATTTTTCCCACATCATATTTCAACAATTTTTCTGATTAAATATATAAATCATTTTTTTAATACCTAAACTATTTCCTATTAAAATTACAATATTACATTGCTTCTCAAAATCAGTGTTCAAAATTTTATCAATAATTTGATTGTAAGTTGCACCTGGCATACAATAATTAATCATTTTTCCATTCAACCTCCGGGCCAACATTGACCCTATACCCTTACATATTCTGTCACTAAAAACTGTAGTTTTCGATACAGCATTGACATCGGCACCTCCTACATTAAAAAACAAATTAATAGCTATAGGTACACAAGTAAACCATGTAACTTTATCAAGTATAAATTTGTATTAATTTAATTACCTACTTTAATAATTAATAGTAAATGCAATGCATAAATAATTGAATCAAATTCAAAATTTAATAAAATCATTTTGTTTTGTACCACCCTAGAGAGGTGTAGCTGCATTTTTCGGTATGTATTTTAACAATAAAATCCATCTGTATATATGTCACTGTTGGAGAAAACCAATCCGAGAAAATACACGGGCTCAGTTACTACGTCAATAGGTGAAGTATTATAATAAGAATTAACTGAGTTTTAGTCGTTCAGATTTTATGACAATATTTTCCTTCGCCGTCAGCCGATGGTCTTATCTATACTAATAAGTCTGTAAATGATTTTTCATATTTCCCAATCAGCATTTAATATAAAGACTACGCAATAAAAATGAATAGATGTTACGATCTATGTAATGAGCTAATCAAAAACAGCTATGCGGTTAACTTATATATGATAGAAGTGAGAGCTAGAGGTATACCAGAGAAATCTCTTTATAACTTGTTAAAAGACCTCGGCCTGTCGAGAACTGTAGTAAGTTCTACCCTAGAACGTGTATCTAAAGCAGCATTATCAGGCTTCTACCAAATCTGGCTTGGAAGGGAGGGTATCGCGAGCAGTCAAGGTGAGCGCTGATGTGCATCGTAAGGGGGCCCCCTAAACCTACACCTGGCTTGCACCCGGTATCCGCACGGTGAATCCATGAAATGCTAAGATGTTTGTCTCTCTATGCATGTCCGGGAATAATTAAAAAACCTCACGATTTATTTTACTTACATTTTTTTACGCGGAAACCTTATGATACCTCTTAATTCATAGGCTACAAGGATTATCAAGAGCAATTTCAGAAATCTTCAAAAATAATATAAAAACAATATTTTTATTAATTCGCAATCGATCTTCATAACATTTTTTGAATACATAGCGTATTATGTCATTTTCAATGATATTATAAATAAAAAGGCGATTGGTCATTTCATAATTGATAGGTTATAAGAATCGTCAATAAAACTTTTAGAATTAGGTTTGAGAGTATTTTAGAATTCAAATGGGTTTGAATTTTCTCTTAAAGAAAATAATCAGATACAAACATCCAGATATAATTGATCTGACAATTATTATACTCATTACAAAACAGTTAATCTTTTGCGAAAACCAAACCTGCGCGACTTATGACCTCATTAATAATCGTGATCATGCTGTAACTTGAACTCAAGTGAAGCCAGATTCAAAACCTATCATTTTATTTAATTTAACACTTTAATATTCCTATAGATTTATATGAAATGAATCCGGCGGTTACTTTAAAACAGGAAGTCATGGAGAAGCAGAATCCCTTCAACGAGGCTACAGATGAAGGTGGCTCCGATATCCAGAAGTTTTACCGCGGCACCACTGTACTTGTGACCGGAGGAACAGGCTTTGTAGGAAAGCTTCTTATTGAGAAGCTTTTGAGGTAAAACTATTAGGAAAGATATATTAGGTCTTTACATACGAAATTGGCGTTTTTTTTAACTGGTCACTTTGATCTCAAATATCTGGCGTCTGGTTAGAAATTCCAAATTCAAATTTATCCCAAATTTAGGCTCGTGTAATTTGTGTTTCGAATTTAGTGATTAATTGGTTTTCGCATCATTTTATTTTTCTTTGACATCGTTCTTTTTACAAAATGGGAAACATAAATTATCACGTTATTTACGAACATGAATTCCACTTTGGCAACAGCGCTGCAGAAACACTTCGAAGGATTAATGATGTATATGGGGAAGCTACTGTAAAATAAAACAAGGTACGTTTTTTGTTTCAACGTTTACGTTCTGGAAATTTTGATCTACGAAACAAACCCCGCGGATGGCCGGAGACGCTAGCTCATAATGAAAAATGAAAAGTGATCGTGGAATTGGATCCATCGCAAACCACGTCAGAGTTAGCGACAGTATTCGGCGTAAGAGTTAAGACACTTCACTTGAAACAAATTGGAAAAGTATAAAAGCTCAAGAAATGGGTACCACGAGAATTGAAAGAAGCACATCAATAAATACGCATCGTGTGCTCCGTTACATTACTCAACATTTACAATAACGAGGGAATTTTGAATCTATTTTGTACTTGTGACGAAAATAGATACTTTACGACAATCGAAAATGCTCATCACAGTGGTTGAACCCAGGAGAACCGGCCAAATCCTGTCCCAAGCGAAAGTTGACCCAGAAAAAGGTACTGGTGAGAGTGTTTGGTGGACTAGTGCTGGTGTCATACACTACAGCTTCCTAAGATCTATCCAGACGATAACGGCAAATCTGTATTGCCAAAAATTTCAAGTACGATATAAAAGCTAGTCGTTAAACAACTGAGTCTGTCCAATCGTTATAAGCCACTGCTGCTTCAGGACAACGCTAGACCCCATATTTCACGACAGACAGTCGCTAAAGTAGAGGAACTGCAATTGGAATTTATCCGTCATCCACCAAACTCCCCGGACCTTGCTCCAACAGATTTCCTTTTTTTCAGAATTTAGAAAATTCCTTCCAAGGGAAAAAAATAAATTCCGATGAGGCTGTCGAAACCGCCTTCAAAGATTTTATTGATTGTCGCTCTCATATTTTTTTCAGCATTGGAATCAACGAACTATCTATAAAATGGTGAAAGTGCATCGACAGTGATACATACTTCTATTGATTAAATGTATACTTTCATAATTCGTTAATTTCATATTAAATATGGCAATATTATAGTTAATATTATATTTAAATTAATTACAAACTTATAGTGAAAATAATCGAGTTACGAAATTAATAGTAATTTTTAAAGAAGTTAGTTTATTAAGATAATAATTTCTTATAAGCTGAAAACCCTGTCGGGACACTGAATTTTATGGTAATCTAATAAAATCTAAATATTTCCACAAGTTGCATTTAGGTATGATTTGACTTTTGTTGTTACTTAGTGACGAGCAACGATTAGATGCAGTAGTAATTTTAATAAAAACAATTGAATTACATGACTCGAGATTGACCTTAATATTTGAATAATTTATTTTTAATGTACTGCAATAGACGTCGGTTATTTGGTACAAGGCCAATTAGTTATATTTAAACATTTAATAGCAAAATAGTAAAACTGAAAAATCGCAACGCAGTAGTAATAATCCTTATACCACTAAGCCAAGAGTATCTTGTGTTCGATCCTTACATAGAACTGACTTTTATAAAGGCCTACGATTAGGTACCTTTAATTCAGTTGTTTGATTACCTTCCTGCCTGATGCACTTGGTAATGCCATTTACGAATCTCACGGTGTCTGATCTTTTATTATAATATAATAGTTTGGTTATTTTGTAATTACTTTCCGTAATCAATTAGAATCACACGTATTCGCGTGCGCCGGCGCAGTTCGACTTTTATCAGAGAGACACCATTTACAATGGCGCCAAGACGGCGTTGTGATTGGACGGGAATGTATGAGCGCTACACAACGCTCTGCTATTGGTTTGAATCCCATCACAGTAAGTGATAGAGTCATACGATGTTCAAAACGGACACCGAATCAGATTAGTGCACAAATTTAAATTATAAATACCAGTTATGGTTACGAAACATTAGCGATGACCCTTAGGTCGAAATTCGACGAGCGACTTTTTGGTCATAGATTATTTTCCGTTTGACATTTGCAGTATTGATGAAAATTGTACGTGGGAAATAAATGCCATTCCTCAATTTATACGGTATATGAATTAGCGTAATAACAAATGGGTGCGGAGAGGCGGGCACACCGCTAGTGTATTATATAGCTATATGAATATTTTAGCAGCTTCAAGTTAATTAAAAAAAAAGTTTCCGTTCGCCAACCGTAAACGTGCTTAAAATAGCCACAACCATTTTAGAAATCAAATTCGCTTTAACTCTAATTAATTAATCGAGATATACAAATATAATTATTTTCGATCTTTTAATACTTAAAACAGGATTTCGCATTGGCGCAATAAATACGTTGCTCAAATATTTGAGAATTGTTAACAATGCCTCTATAACTGTCATAATTGTTTTCTCTTCGCTATTAAATTTCGTTGTATCGTTAGGTTTAAAATGGTTATTTGTTTTTGTTATATCACCCTCTTTGTCCATTCAAATTCTTGCTTGATATCTGTATGCTATATGTAGTTTATTATTGTCTAAAGTAGTTCAATGTATTTGGCTTTTGTTTAATTTGTTATTTCCAGATCCTGCCCGGATATACACAAGCTTTATCTACTGACTAGAACTAAGAAAAACAAGAGCATCGCTACTCGCCTCCAAGAACAATTTGATGATAAAGTTAGTATCCCATTTTTTACGACGAGCGTTAGAGCTCCTGCAAGGTTTGCCTGAGGAAGTACCAGCATCATACTTATTTCTGACGCAAAGCAGCTGCAGTACTCGCGTTGCTGTGTTCCGGTCCACAAGGTGCAGTTGCATACAAAGCATTCCAACTCGGTCTTCAGGAGTTGCAACCTGTACCACATGTCATAGCTTTACGGAATCCTCCATCTTGATATGAAGAAAGAAGTTCGCTATGTCATATCTTGGCCATGCCGTGAAGCTGTGAAATCTTTTCTCAGTGTGTTCTCTCTTTCCTATAACATGGAGTCTTTCAAACATAATGTGAAGAGACATTTAAGCAGGACTGTGGCGACTGGCGATGCATTGTAGATATCTTGATAGTCCTCATTGTATTTGGATTGCCTTGTACGTACCATCAAGTGTAATGTTGTTAATTTGTTGAGCTTCAATAAAAACTATTGGTCTCAGGACTCCGGTTCTTTTTGAGGTTGCTGATAAACAGCTATATGCTGCAGTGAATATTTAACCTCAGATAATATGTTTTTTTTTTATGAAGCTAAGGCAAACAAGCTGATGGTAGGCGGTTACCGTAACCTATAGATATCTGTAACAGCAAAAGTATCAATAACGTGTTGTGAACCATGGAGCTCTAAAAGAGCCCTACTCACAGCAGGAACACAAGACAAAGTTATTTGGCTGCGATCTTCTGTAGGGTATTTCACCAGTTTGCCACATTAAAGGCAGCGAATAGTACGTCGTGGGATTTTAGGGAGTCTCACAAAACCTTTTTGCTCCCTCGGACGAAAATTAATATAATTTTCCAGTGCGTCACCAGTTACGAATAAATTGAAGTTATTTAACAAATTTTTACTATTGTAATTAAATACTGTTATGTCCTCAGTGATATATCACATTAGTTTTTTTTTATTAGTTAGTTATAATTTAACTAGAATTTTATTACGAATACTTGAATATAGACGATATTACAGTTATACGGTACACTGAGAAAAGAGAAACCAGATTTCATAAAGAAGATTGCTGTTATTGAAGGTGAGATGGGAGCAATGGACCTAGGAATTAGTCCGGAAAACAGAACTAAGATTTTAAATGAGGTGAGTTTTTAAAATATTACTGATTATTTTATTAAATTTCCGATCATTTGAAATCGTCAACCTTTAAACATATGTGTAGTCGTGAATGCATTGTAGCAATTGCAAGTAAATGGCGGGGCATTGAGTAAGTTTATTGGTGCTTCAATGTTCACTGCGGATACCGCAGATTTAGGACTTAGCCACATTCGTGATTTGATAGTTTGAAACGTTTTCCTCTGTTTATTCACTCGACAATAGTACTAGAGCAAATATTGTTATTCCATACTGTTCCGTATTTTCATTGGGTATATGTCAGCATAAATCTTTTTCTATATTAGTTTTATTAGTAAAATGGAATGTATCTGTCCACCTATCTACCTTAACGCACTTTAAATGAACGCAAGTGCTGCCCTCTATCAAAAAACGTAGTACGTTTGTATCTCGCAACTTGCAAACCGCTCTGAGCGCAACTGCGTTGAGAAAATTATAAAATCGGTTATAATCTCCTGAAAACCGTAATAAATCCTAGTGCCAGTGTAGACTAGTGCCTTGTTAAGAAGATCAGCAACCTAAGCCACAAACTCAGCCGGGGTACCCTGAAGAAAAGGATCTCCGTGTGCGGGTGAGTGGTGGATACATGTCCTCATAACTACATTGAAGACCGGAATTTCCAACGAATTCTGTGGAGATATTCTCCTAACGATCCTGTACAGGAGTACCGACTTTGTACGGTAACTTTCGGTGTTGCTGCAGCCCCTTTTTTAGCACTTCGTACGCTTCGTCAGTTGGCAATGGACGAATCCGCGTCTTATCCAATTGCTTCGCATGTGCTGCTGAATGAGGTGTTCGTAGATGACATCGTGTCAGGGGCTGAAAGTCTTGAAGACGCTCTTGTGATGCAACGTGAGCTCACTGCCGCTTGCAAGACAGGAACGTTCGAACTCCGTAAATGGACTAGCAATTGCCCTGACTTCTTGTCAGCCATTAGCAGTAACAATTCGAATCCAGATGACGCTCTGATTCTTTCAGCACTCGACACTGATACTTCGGTCAAGGTTCTAGGTCTCAAATGGAATCCAAAATTAGACTCGTTTTCTTATCAGGTGGAGTCTCATCCCCAGAAATGTACGAAACGTATAATGCTTTCAGAGTTTTTAAAAATTTACGACCCTTTAGGATTCCTTAGCCCTATCATATTATTTGCTAAGCATTTAATTCAACTTCTATGGATTTCAGGCACAGGTTGGGATGAAGCTCCTCCTCAAGGTGTTTGTGATCTCTGGTCAACGTTCATATCTGAACTTCCTTTACTTCAATTTATCTCTTTGCCACGTCACGTGCTTCCTAATCACAATAACGAGATACAAATACATGGTTTCTCGGATGCTTCCGAAAAGGCATATGCTGCTTGTGTCTACCTACGTGTCATTGACGCTCAAGACACGGCTCATGTTTATCTTCTTCTCGCTAAAACAAAGGTTGCACCTTTGAAACGAATAACGCTTCCACGCTTAGAGTTATGTGCCGCCTTTCTTTTATCAAAACTAATTAATAAAATACTAGATATCTACACTAACTTTCTATCCATCGAAAATGTGTATGCTTGGAGTGACTCTGCGGTCACACTTGCATGGCTACGCTCATCGTCGCATGAATGGCGTACTTTTGTTTCTAACCGTGTCACAGAGACCACGAGCCGCGTGCCCGCCGCACACTGGCGTCATGTCCGCTCAGAGCATAATCCTGCGGATCCAGCATCCAGAGGTGTGCTACCATCCAACTTAGACCATGAGCTTTGGTTTAATGGGCCTACCTGGCTTAAGCAGGTCCAATCTGATTGGCCTATTTCCAATGTTGACTTACAAACAAATGAAGAACGACGAAAATACGTTTTTATATCCAAACAACTAACTCCTGACTTACAATTTCTAGAACGATTTTCGTCATTACCGAAATTACTATGCGTTGTTTCCATAATCTTTCGATTTTATTATAGATGTCGTAAGATAAAATCTTATTCGTCTTCTTGCATCACCGTCCCTGAAACAAAATTCGCTTTAAATCGAGTTCTCAGTCTCGTGCAGCAAAATCAGTTCGCTGACGACATTGTCCGTTTGAAAGATAATGATGTCTGTACGAACAAACTCCAAAAGTTGAAGCCCTTTCTTGATGAAGCCGGACTTCTCAGGGTCGGCGGTAGGATACAGCGTGCTCAAATTTCTTACGATGCAAAGCATCAGATCATTTTACCTAAAAAACATTTCTTCACGACTTTACTTATAGATTATTTTCATAAATTACATTTGCACGTAGGTCCACAGACATTGCAATTTCTTTTATCTCAAAACTACTGGATCTTATCTGCCCATGATGCAGTCCGAATGTGCACGCGCCGTTGCGTTCGTTGTTTTCGCACTCGTCCGTCTGCTCCGCAGCCACCCATGGCTCCAATTCCCGCTGCAAGAGTGCGAGCTCTCAGGCCATTCCTACATGTAGGCGTAGATTTCGCGGGACATTTCTTTCTGAAGTCAAGAAAATATCATAACGCGATAAAATACAAATCTTATGTATGCGTCTTTGTGTGCATCTCAACGAAGGCAGTGCATTTGGAATTGGTACCAGAATTATCGACAGAAGCATTTCTTAATGCTTTACGCCGTTTTATTTCCCGACGCGGACTTTGCACTGACGTTTATTCGGATTGCGGTCGAAATTTTGTCGGCTGCGATCGGTACTTGATGGATTTGCAAACCTTATTACAAAATGACACAACTCAAGCTCATATAAATAAAAAATTAACTTCTTTATCGATTTGATAACTTGGCATCTTAACCCACCTTATGCAAGTCATTTCGGTGGCATATTCGAGGCTGCTGTCAAAAGTATGAAATCTCATCTTTACCGGGTGATAGGGCAACTTACCTTGAATCACGACGAATTCAATACACTTCTTTGTCAAATAGAAGCTATACTTAACTCTAGGTCCCTTTGCGTACAGAGCAATGATACCAGTGATCTATTACCTCTTACACCAGGACATTTTCTAGTTGGGGAACCATTGGTTTCCATACCTGAAGTCGACTTATCAACTGACAATCCTCGTCGCCTCGTTCGATGGCAAATCATTCAACAGGCCGTACAACATTTTTGGAAACGCTGGAGTGTTGAATATCTACATCAACTTCAACAAAGAAGTAAATGGTTCCACGATAATACGAGCACACCCCTCGCTGAGGGTACTGTAGTTGTGCTAATTGACAACAACCTCCCACCGCTGCAGTGGCGCTTGGCTCGTGTGCATAAGCTTCATCCGGGTGCCGACGGGGTTGTTCGTGTTGTAACCGTACGCATGGGTAACACCCTTACCAAAAGGCCTGTAGTAAAGGTCTGTCCTTTACCTTTTGACTAGGTACTATTATAACATATCGTAGTCTTATGTTAAGTTAGTGTTAAAACTCGCGATACTAAGTTGAACTTTGAACGAAATAAATACCAACGTCGACTGTAACTCCTTTATTTGAACACAAAGTATCACAAAAATGTGCATACTCTATTAAAAAATGTAAACATCATGATGGCTAGTTCAAAAATGGCACAGCGCCATCTTTTGATAACCATAAGACTTAACATTACCGCCCACCATGGACAGCATGTCCATAACTATGAACAAAAAACAAACAAAACAAAATTTTACAATCTTTAACAAATACACAAAAACTTAAAGATAACACAGTGAACTTAAATTTAGACGTTGTGAACATTGTAGATGTGTATGAACCACACTGTAAATTAAGAAAATAAATACATTGAAATGAACAAACAAAACTTCAAGTTGCAATAGGTAAAATGATTAGTTTTGATACAGGTCTCTTTATTATAGATCCATTACAACGTAAAGACACGACTCGTGTGAGATTATCTGAACCCAAGTGCTTCTCTATTATAACTCCGAATAATCATTTGGCTGGTGGAAGATCATCTTCTTTGACCAAAACTACATCGCCTTCATTAGGCTCAGATGTTTGATGAGACCACTTGTACCTATGTTGCAATTGAGTTAAGTATTCGCATGACCATCTACGCCAGAAATCTTGGACTAACCTCTGTGTCAGTTGCCATCGTTTGAGTGTTGTTGACCTTTCTAAATTATAATCAGGTACCAAAACAAGTGGTTCTCCTATTAAAAAGTGCCCCGGAGTTAGTGGTAATGGGTCTTCTGGACTGTTACTAAGTTGAGAAATTGGCCGGGAATTAAGGCAAGCTTCGATTTGTGACAGAAGCGTTGCCATCTCTTCATAAGTAAGAGTAGTGGTACCTATAACTCTTTTTAAGTGGTGC
>CM065333.1:8562386-8578582 GCA_033032175.1 Saturnia japonica | reverse complement strand
GTAAAATGAAAAAATATTATGTAATTATACATTTAATCAATCGAAGTATGTAACATTATTATCTATACACTTTCGCCATTTTAAAAGTAGTTCATTGATTCACCTTTCAACCTCAATCTTTTCTTCGATTCTTTTCTTCTTTTCAATCAACTTTCAAACACCTTTGATTCTTCATTTTCAACTAAGGTCTCCGGCCGTCCATGGGGTTTGTTTCGTAGGTCAAAATTTCCACAACGAAAACGTTGGAACATAAAAACGTACCGTGTTTTCTTTTACAATAGCTTTCCCATACACAAAATTGATCCTTCAAGCTGATTCTGCAGCTCTGATGCTACAAATGAACTTATATTCGTATATAAGGCGATATTTTAAATTTTCTATTTTGTGAATAGAACGATATTTTAAAAAAAAGGTGCGAAAACAAAAGAATCACTAAATTCGAAACACAAATACACAAGCCGACATTTGACATAAATTTGAATTTGGAATTTCTTATCAGACGCTAAATATTTGAGATCAAAGTGACCAGTTCAACTAAACGCAAATTTTATATATAAGGACCTAATATTTTGCTGCACCTGGAGCCACAGCTACACGGTAAATCACGGTATGAGTAAAAAAAATCACAAATTCACAGTGACACGTAATTTGCCGTACCAAGAAGCTCTAGAACTGATTCTCATCCTTAGCAATCCCTTTTGCCTATAACATAAGTTGCAACAAGGGTTACGTTCTTTCCCTGTTTCACCCGTATTCCTTCCTGCCCGCTGAGCCTTCTGTTGACAAGCCATCCAAAAGGAAAGGAAGAAAAGGAAAAATTATTAATCATTGTATGACAGGTGCAACTTACAATCAAATTATTGATAAAATTTTGAACACTGATTTTGAGAAGCAATGTAATATTGTAATTTTAATAGGAAATAGTTTAGGTATTAAAAAAAAATGATTTACATATTTCATCAGAAAAACTGTTGAAATTGGATGTGGGAAAAATAATGTTGTGTGCTTTCCCATATTCTATATCCCAAAAACCAAAAAATAATAACATTAAGATGTTAAATAATAGTCTACATAATCTGACATGTCGTCACAGTGACCAATTTATATTTTTTGATGTTAATAAGTTTATTAATAATTTTATGTTAACTCGGAAAAGAATGTTTCTTCCCAAAAAATATCAACGTGATATTGCTATATTGATAGCGTATAATATAAATATGTTAAGTGACTCAGCAGTGTCATATAGTTTGACTAATGATACTGTGATAAATTTTTTAAACCAATAAATATGACAAAGGAGCAGGGTAACATAACAGTATACCATCAAAATATCAATCGCTTCTCCGGCAAAATATTAGATATAGAATTATTATTACACAGAGAGAGACTAGATATATTATGTTTTACAGAAAACCTGGCTTAAACCTGATAAGATGATATTTAATATAACACACTTTTCAGTTGCTAGTGTTTATAATCGTACAATCGCTGTCGGTGGGGGTTTTATCATATTAACCAATAATAATATCAAATTTAAAGACAGAAAAGATATATGTAGTCTCTCAATAGATCGTATTTGTGAGGTGGCTTGTGCCGAGATGGATGGATTAATTGTATTATGTGTTTACAGACCTCCTTTATCAAATATATTACTATTTTTAGAAACTATGGAGGAAATATTAACGAGAATATTTAATATCAATAAGTCAGTTTTGATCTGTGGTGACTTTAATATAGATATTCTAAATTCGTCGCCAGAGGTCACTGCATTCACATCGCTATTTAAGTCGTTTAACTTTGATCCGCTTTTTAATGAACCAACCAGAACCACGTTCCAAACTGCATCTTGTATAGACAACATTTTTAGTAACTTCAAAATCATTAGTAATGGCATTATTACTGGAATACGGTCTGACCATAAAGGTCAACTTCTTGAAATAAACTGCTGCAGACCTAGCAGTGATTGTAAGAGAACGGTTAGACTTATTTCAGACACTAGATTAGATCGTTTAAATGATAGCATTAAAAAGCAATTAACTGCAGAGGTTTTACACGATATTGATCCAAATACTAACTACGGCAGCTTGTTTAATATCATAAGCACTGAATTTAGTAAACATTGTCTAACAAAGGTTATTAGTGTTAGGAAAAAAATGGTTTTTAATGAATGGGCAACCAAAGGAATTATAAAAAGTAGAGTTCGACTATATGATTTATATTATAGGAAATCATTGACAACTAGTGATTCATTTCATGCTTATGTTAGAGATTATTCTAAAATATTTAAACGTGTTTGAAGAAATAAAGTTCTTAAATCTAGTAATAAGACTAAAACCGTTTGGCATATAATAAATAAAGAAACAGGAAAAGTTAGGAAAAATGATAATTCGCTTAATCTAAACGTCGAGGGAGTACATATCTCAAACAGTTCAGAGGTAGCAACTGTTTTCCAGGATTATTTCACAAATATACCCTTAGTAGTAACAAAAAATATAATATCATCACCCCATGGCGCTGCATCACTTTTGGATAATCTTATTACACCTGTGGATTCTAAATTTTCTTTTACATATGTTAGTGCAGGTGAAATAATAAGGACTTTTAAACAATTAAACTTAAAAAATACTGAAGATATTTGGGGTATGTCAGTAATCGTAGTTCAGTCCATAATTGTCAATATTTCACCATATCTGGCTAATATATTTAATCAGTGAATAAAAACAGGGACTTTCCCTAATTTAATGAAAATAAGTAAAGTAGTTCCTCTATTTAAATCAGGTTGTAGAAGTAATCTTGGAAATTATAGACCAATTTCTGTACTTCCGTCGATTAGTAAGATTTTCGAGAAAATTATGCTCAAGCAGCTAGTACAATATTTCAAAGCACAAGAGATTTTGGATAGTCGGCAATATGGTTTCACAAAATCTAAATCAACCACTGACGCTGGTGCAACACTGCTAAGTCATATATATATAGGGCTTGGGATGAGTCTCAGGATGCAATCGGTGTGTTCTGTGATCTCTCAAAGGCCTTCGACTGCGTTGACCACTGTACGCTTATACTTAAGCTAAAACACTATGGTGTGCGTGAAACTTCTCTCGACTTCCTAATTTCTTATATAACAGAGCGCTGTCAGGAAATAAGTGTAAATGGAGCAACCTCTTCGGGATCATTGGTTAGAGTCGGCGTCCCTCAGGGCTCGATTTTGGGACCATTTTTGTTTCTCGTTTATATAAAAGATCTACCGTCCGTTGTTGAAAATGGTGCTGGCATGGTTCTTTTTGCAGACGACACTTCACTTATATTCAAAGTGAAAAGAATAGATTCGAAGCTTAGGCAATTAAACAACACCTTATTTAAAATCTCTGAATGGATTGCTTTAAATAATTTACTACTAAATGCAAACAAAACCAAATGTATGAGATTTGTCTTGCCCAATGTTCGGCGTGTTGATAGTAGTATCAAGATAGAAGGGAATTTAGTAGGCTTAGTTGATGGTACTGTATTCTTGGGCATTACCCTTGATTCAAAATTACAGTGGGGTCCGCATATTAAAACTTTGGCGGGAAGATTAAGTTCTGCTGCATTCGCAGTACGCAAAATTCGCCAGTTAACAGATATTGCCACCGCTAGGTTAGTCTACTTCGCTTACTTTCATAGCTTAATGTCTTACGGTATTTTGCTGTGGGGTTCAGCAGCTGAGGTAGATACCATATTTATATCACAAAAGCGGGCAGTTCGAGCAATTTACAATATGAGACCCCACGAATCACTAAAGAACAAGTTCCAGGAATTTAGTATTTTAACTTTGCCCTCCCAATACATCTTTGATAACATAATGTATGTCCGTAAAAACTTAGACAAGCTGGATTTTGTCAAAGATCAGTACAATGTAAATACTAGAAATAAAGATAAATTAGTCGTACCGTGTTTTAGACTTAGTAAGACTAATAAAAGTTATTTAGGTAATAGTGTTGGGTTCTATAACAAGATCCCGAAGCACATTACTGATTTACCTGACAACAAGTTCAAGGACCATGTCAAGCGGGTTTTACTGTCAAAAGGTTATTATAGGGTGGATCATTATGTGAATGATAGTGATGTCTGGAAGTGACTCCCTGTCTGTACATCCACTAATATATTATTATTGTACCTGTTATATTTGTAACATTTGTACAGTTAACAAAAAAAAAGACATAAACCCAATCGAGTTTCTTACCGGTTCTTCTCGATGTCTGGAATATTTTCCGAACCGGCAGTAGTATTTTGACATTCATAAGTGCCTTTTTAGGGCCAAAATTGAATAAAGATTATTTTGATTTTGATTTTGATTTTGGTATGTTGTGTCAGTTTAAGTGCTTTCGGGCACATCGGATCACTATTCGGTTGCAACATCTTTGCCACGCCCTCCGCTTTCAACCTGCGTAAGGATTAGGTGTAAAGTTTGGCATTATTTGTCAGCAGATTGGGACAGAATGCAGAATTATTTTGCAATCATCCCTCCTCTGTGGCAGTACTTGCAGTGCTACTTTGAAGGGAAAGATCTCTTAGCGAGATAGTAACCACAATGGATTATTATATTCCGTCTTCCGATATCGTCTGTATAAGCTCAGGACACTCTTGGCATAATTGCATATGCGCTGATGTCGTAAGTAAGAAATAAACTGCATATCGTTGATCCGGGGTTCCTCAAACAAGGATCCTGATATCCTGATAAGCGAACAATTCTGCCACCAAAGCCTGTAGGAGAACTCACGTTAGAGCGGAAGTCCAGCGTATTGCACGAATTAATTATGACCTAACCGGCTAACAGTCGAGTCTACTGGAGTCTAGCTAAAGCCGTGTAAGCCAGTTTCTATCGTCTAGCATTACTCTTGCTAAGGTACTCAGATGAAATACTGGCTCATGGAAAATATACACGTACATACGGGTAAATTCATAAACGCACACCCACCTATAATTCCTAGCTGTGGTATCACAATGTTAAAGTTACAATACAGGAAATGTGACGTGCTTAAGTAATTGCGATCGGTCGATGTTCAGAATTCCGGTTGCACAGACGGTATACCACTGCTAGTTCCTAAAAAATTTGCAGCTCAGTTGTCTCCAATATTGACGCGCCTACACCGCCTGTGTCTCTCTGCTCTGGTGTATTGCCTTGGGTTTGGACGGAGGCTAATGTGCAACCGATTCTCAAGGAGTCTAACAATTACCAAAACCTCAGTGTTGTGCAAGATCACAGAGCAGATCATGAAAATCCAGCTTGTCCGTTACCTAGTAGATCACTCTTTCATTGATGACCATCAATATGGTTTTCTCCAGAATCGGTCAACGGGTGATCTTCTGTCGTATGTAATGCACCGTTAAGCGAGACAATTGATAAGCATGACGAGGCTCTGGTAATCAGTCTTGGCATAGCGAATGATTTCGATAGGTTCTGGTACCATGGACTTCTCTCCAAACTTCTGGCATACAGACTTCCCATCAACCTCTGTAAATGAATCTTCGGTTTCCTACAATAATTCATGTTGTTTTTGAAGGATATCATTTGCAGTCGATAAACGCAGGAGTTCCATAAGGATCTGTGCTTTCACCCATTTTGTTTCTTCTGCATATCAATGATATGTTACTTTTAGTCCATACTTATTGCTAAGCAGATGATATCTCCATTCATGGATGACATTAAAGCTAGATTCTATGTGGTTGGGGAGGCACAAGTTCAGCCGCGTATGGAGTTCTGTTCACTACTCTCTGATGGATTCGCGAAATACCTCCTCGATACTGTGAACAGTTGCAAAGACGAGCAATCCACATTGTTAATGATGTAGACGTTACTAAATATATCGAGCAGCTTCAGCTACGCAGAACAATTGGCTCACTGAAGTATTCTGCCATTTGTATCAAGGCATGTGTTCTGAAAAGTTATTTTCCATTATCTCCTCTTTTATCTACAATAAACCACATGCACTGGGCTTTGAAGTTACAATTTTACGGCTATTTCAATCTTGGCACTAACTTAAAAATTATTTGTCTTATATTTGTCATACATTGAAACGGTGGAACCAGTTCTCGTCTAATGTAATTGCTCTTTACGATATGAAGTCCTTCAAACGCAATTTGACGTGATATTTACGAAGGCCGGCATGACAGTGGGCGCCGCCGATGGACTACAATATCTCGCTAGTCGCTGTTGTATTTGGATAGTACTATGCTTACCATCACAGATCGCACCGTCAATTATTTGTCGTGCTACTATACAAAAAGTTTAAACTTTACCATATAACAATTTTAACATTAAGTGGTTTTGCTTGATAATAGTAAATTTCTTAATTTGTCTTCCTCTCTGACGATGCCTCTGATAATCTGACTTCAATTCGCTCGACGAATCAAATAAATCGGTGAAGGAAAGCATTATACTATCAACATACTTTCGTAATGATATGGCCATGTGAATTATTGGATTCCCATGCTATGGGATGCCTACTTACCATATAAGAAACTTCTGTGCAAAATTGAATGCTTCGAGACCAACCAGTTTACGCAGTTTACATTTAGTCAAACTTAAGAATTATATTAAGTAGATATTCGCGACACAGTAAGCTAATAGGTATGATGACACAATAAGCTAAGTAGCTGGATTGATTTTCACACATTTATCGATGTGCTTGTCAACTGATTGTCAATTTGAGGAGGTAAATAATCAATTGTGGTAGCGAAAGTAACTCTTTCTCTGCAATAAACTTGTAGCACGTTACATTCACCGAAAACTCGGGCTTAAAGTAAGATTCGAGTATTATAAACACACCTATAAGCAGTGGAAATGTGTATCATAGACTTGAGCTTGCCACACTCCCTGGCAAGCTTGCAGATTTCTCTCGTTCCTCGTACGTTGATTTCCACAGCTCTCTTCAGTGGCTCGTCGAATCTCACTGTAGCTGCTCCATGGAATATTATCTCAACCTGCATACAGAAAGTAGCTTCATTAATTTATTTATACTAACTATACTATACACACACGTTGCGTAATTGAAACCGCAGAAATTACTTGCTGTCGTACTACGCCCGAACCACTGAATAGAGAGCAAGAGGCGACAAATACAGGAATGTGTGTGTTTTTTTTTTTTTTTAATAATTTTAGGAGGACTGTAGCCATGCCTCTACATTTTTCTTTTATTTTTTTTAAGTTTGCCATCAAATTTATTTGCTGAATACCTCATATCGGCAACTAGGCAATTTTATATGTCTTTTAATAAAAACGTTTTATTACTTTTTTAATGAAAACGTTTCAAACTATCAAATCTCGAATGTGACTTAAGTCCAAAATCTGCGGTATCTGCAGTGAACATTGAAGCACTAATAAACTCACTCAATGCCCCGCCATTTACTTGCAATAGCTACAATGCCCTCACGACCACACATATGTTTAAGAGTTGACGATTTCAAATGATCGGAAATTAATTAGCTGTATGTCTAATAATTAAAAATTTTAAAATAATCATTAATATTCACCTCATTTACAATCTTAGTTCTATTATCCGGACTAATTCCTAGGTTCATTGCTCCCATTTCACCTTCAATAACAGCAATCTTCTTTATGAAATCTGGTTTCTCTTTTTTCAGTGTATCGTATAACTGTAATATAGAGGATTCAAGTATTCGTAATAAAATTCTAGTTATATTTTCAAAATAACTAATGTGATGTATCGCTGAGGACATAACAGTATTTAAAATACAATAGTAAAATTTGGTTAAATAGTTTATATTTATTCGTAACTGGTGACGCACTGGAAAATTACATTAATTTTCGCCCGAGGGAGCATAAGGGTTTTGTAAGACTCCCTAAAACCCCACGACGTACCATCCGCTGCCTTTAATATGGCGAACTGGTGAAATACCCTACAGAAAATTGCGGCCAAATAACTTTGTCTTGTGTTCCTGCTGTGAGTAGGGCTGTTTCAGAGCTCCTTGGTTCACAACACGTTATTGATACTTTTGCTGTTACAGACATTTATAGGTTACGGTAACCGCTTACCATCAGCCTGTTTGCCTTAGCTTACTAAAAAATACATTTTATCTGAAGTTATATATTCACTGCAGCATATAGTTGTATATAAGCAACCTCAAAAAGAACTGGAGTCCTGAGACCAATAGTTTTTATTTAAGCTCAACAAATTAACAACATTACACTTGATGGTACTGTTATAACCCTTATTTTTATGCACACATAGCGCACTTAGCGCCATAGCATATGACGCTGTTTTATCACATGTGCAATTCAACACTTTAGAATTTTTACTTTAGTTATTAAAAATTTCCTTCGAGTGAGTCAGTATTAAGACATCGCGGAGCACGGTCCTAACCGCTCAACAATATTCGGAGGTCAGTGTGTCAGAGTGTTATAGTCATATAAAATATATATGAGTTGTGAAAAGTGTAGTTTTATTTTAAAAATACAACCAGGGGCGGACTGCTAACAGAACGCACAAGGCAATTCAAATACAACGAGGAATATCAAGATATTTACAATGCATCGCCAGTCGCCACAGTCCTGCTTAAAAGTCTCTTCACATTATGTTTGAAAGACTCCATGTTATAGGAAAGAGAGAACACACTGAGAAAAGATTTCACAGCTTCACGGTACGGCCAAGATATGACATAGCGAACTTCTTTCTTCGTATCGAGATGGAGGATTCCGTAAAGTTGTGACCTGTCGTACAGGTTGCAACTCCTGAAGACCGAGTTGGAATGCTTTGTATACAACTGCACCCTGTGGACCGGAACACAGAAGCGCGAGTACTGCAGCTGCTTTGCGTCAGAAATTAGTATAATGCTGGTACTTCCTCAGGCAAACCTTGCAGGAACTCTAACGCTCGTCGTAAAAAATGGGATACTAACTTTATCATCAAATTGTTCTTGGAGGCGAGTAGCGATGCTCTTGTCTTTCTTAGGTCTAGTCAGTAGATAAAGCTTGTGTATATCCGGGCAGGATCTGGAAATAACAAATTAAACTAAAGCCAAATACTTTGAACTACTTTAGACAATAATAAACTTCATATAGCATAGAGATATCAAGCAAGAATTTGAATGGACAAAAAGGGTGCTACAAGGTGTCCAGAAAGGGTATCGGATATTTGTTTTCGCGCCATATTCGAAACGGGGCGTCTAAAGGGTGCGGGGAGGGGTTCGTGGCGTCCTCCATTTTGTGGAGTTTTAGTCACAATGGAACAGTACTCGGGGACGCATCGCGCATTTTGCGTACGAGCGTATTATCGTAATGGTGATTCAATAGTGACTGCTCAACGTCTCTATCGTGCGGAATATCGTACACGCCACGCGCCAAGTGACGATAGCATTAGGAAATGGATCAGGATGTTCGAGAATACAGGTGCGACAGTTAAAATTCAAAACTCTGGTCGTCCTCGTTCAGTTCGCGATGAAGAAACAATTGAAGAAGTTGAGGCGTCGGGTTCGTCAAAATCCGTCTTTATCCATCCGAAAGCGAAGCCAAGCGTTGAACATCAAAAAATCGTCTTTACATTCGATTTTAAAGAAAGACTTACATCTAAAAGCCTATAAAATTCAATTGGTTCAAGAATTGAAGGATACGGACTATGCTAATCGACTGAATTTTGCGAACGAAACTGAATGGTCATGTTAATAAGCAGAATTGTCGGTACTGGGCAGTGGAGAATCCGAGACGAAAGCATGAACGACCCCTGCATAGCCCAAAGGTCGTTGTTTGGGCCGCTATGTCTGCTAAAGGCATAATTGGTCCTTATTTTCATGAAGATCAACGAGGCCGAGCAATTAATGTGAATAGTGACCGTTATTGCGATATGTTGCGAAATTTTTTGGTCTCAGAGTTGCAGGAGTTTGCAGGTTTCAACTCAAGAACGTGGTTCCAGCAAGATGGGGCCACTTGCCATACCTCAAATGACTCAATGGAAGTTGTTAACGAATTATTCCCTAATAAAGTCATTTCGCGAAGGGGTAACATCAACTGGCCTCCCAGAAGCCCCGACCTTAGCCCGCTTGACTATTTTGCATGGGGATACCTTAAAAGTAAGGTTTATCAAAACAATCCGACGAATCTAACCCAGTTAAAGCAAAACATCAGGTCAGAAATGGCAGCAATATCGATAGCTGTGTGTCAACGTGTTATCGCCAATCTTCGTTTCCGTTTAGAAGAGTGCCAGCAACGTAACGGTCATCATTTGGATAACATCATCTTTTCCAAATAATTCTCCAATTCTTTTGATTTCGATTACAATCGTTGGGCAGCTGCCCGCCAGACATAATACCCGTCTGATCGGAGAATCCTCCCTTTGCAATAGCACTTCTACACTGGTGACCCCGAGCATGAACGTCAGTGCAACCTTCTTCGCAAAAGCTACGTCATCATCCCTTCCTCAAGCATTCAAGCGGCGAGTCATACAGCCAGCCAGCATCCACGGGTACTTCGGGTATCCTGACCACCAGCATGCAGCGGACGCGCATTCTTGGTCGTCACCCACAGCCTTCTCAGCGACCTTGGCACAGCACACTGCACTTCGGCCGGTCAGCAAGCAGAGACGCACTTCTCTCCTGGTCGACATAGCAGACAACCACTACGCAGCACTGCAACGCTCCGACTCACTGGGGCATTCTTGCAGCATCACCCCGACTCACTGGGGCATCACCGCAGACAGTTCCGACTCACCGTGAACTATGCGGCATTTGGTTCCGACTCACTGGAACATTCCACTGGCCCGGCAAACATCACAAGATGTATGGACAACTCAACCTGCTATCGACCTCCGGTCTCGGAGGGGAGTGATGTAGCGACATCTACATAGCGACACATAGCGACATCTATAGAGCCACATACGACGCATCCTACATCGCGCTATAGAAATTAACTCTTAGATTGAGTATATATACAAGAATCCGACTACAACCGTTGGGCAGCTGCCCGCCAGACATAACACCCGTCTGATCGAAGGATACTCCCTTTGCAATAGCACTTCTACACTGGTGACCCCGAGCATGAACGTCAGCGCAACTTTCTTCGCAAAAGCTACGTCATCATCACTTCCTCAAGCATTCAAGCGGCGAGTCATACAGCCAGCCAGCATCCACGGGTACTTCGGGTATCCTGACCACCATCATGCAGCGGACGCGCATTCTTGGTCTTCACCCACAGCCTTCTCAGCGACCTTGGCACAGCACACTGCACTTCGGCCGGTCAGCAAGCAAAGACGCACTTCTCTCCTGGTCGACGCAGCAGACAGCTACTACGCAGCACTGCAACGCTCCGACTCACTGGGGCATTCTTGCAGCATCACCCCGACTCACTGGAGAATCACCGCAGACAGTTCCGACTCACCGTGAACTATGCGGCATCTGGTTCCGACTCACTAGAACATTCCACTGGCCCGGCAAACATCACAAGATGTATGGACGACTCAACCTGCTATCGACCTCCAGTCTCGGAGGGGAGTGATGTAGCGACATCTACATAGCGACACATAGCGACATCTATAGAGCCACATACGACGCATCCTACATCGCGCTATAGAAATTAACTCTTAGATTAAGTATATATACAAGAATCCGACTACAACCGTTGGGCAGCTGCCCGCCAGACATAACACCCGTCTGGTCGGAGGATCCTCCCTTTACAATAGTTCTTCTACATAACTTATTTAAACCTAACGATACAACGAAATTTAATAGCGAAGAGAAAACAATTATGACAATTATAGAGGCGACGTTACCAATTCTCAACTGTTTGAGCAGCGTATTTATTGCGCCAATGCGAAATCCTGTTTTAAGTGATAAAAAAGAATGAAATTAATTATATATGTATATCTCGATTAATTAATTAGAATTAAAGCGAATTTGATTTCTAAAGTGTCTGTGGCCTTTGTAAGCACCGTTACGGTTGGCGAAACGAAACTTATTTTTTTTAATTAACTTGATGCTGCTTCATTATTCATATAGCTATGTAATATACTAGCGGTGTGCCCGCATCTACGCACGCATTTGTTATTACGCTAATACATATACCGTATAAATTGAGGAATGGCATTTATTTTCCGCGTACAATTTTCATCAAAGTTTCATCAATACTGCAAATGTCAAACAGAAAATAGTCTATGGCGAAAAAGTCGCTCGTCGAATTTCAACCTTAGGGCCATCGCTAGTGTTTCATAACCATAACTGGTAATTATAATTTAAATTTGGATACTAAACTGCTTCGGTGTCCGTTTTGAACATCGTATGACTCTATCACTTACTGTGATGGGATTCGAACCAATAGCAGAGCGTTGTGAAGCGCTTATACATTCCCGTCCAATCACAACGCCGTCTTGGCGCCATTGTAAATGGCGTCTCTCTGAGAAAAGTCGAACTTCGCCAGCGCACGCGACTACGTGCGATTCTAACTGATTACGGGAAGTAATTACAAAATAACCAAACAATTACATTATAATGAGCGACCAGACACCGTGCGATTCGTAAGTGGCAATTACCAAGTGCATCAGGCAGGAAGGTAATCAAACAACTGAATTAAAGGTACCTAATCGTAGGCCTTTATAAAAGTCAGTCCTATGTAAGGATCGAACACAAGATACTCTTGGCTTAGTGGTATAAGGATTATTACTACTGCGTTACGATTTTTCAGTTTTACTATTTTGCTATTAAATGTTTACGTATAACTAACTGGATTTGTACCAAATAACCGACGTCTATTGCAGTACATTAAAAATTCATTAATTAAATATTAAGGTCAATCTCGGGTCACGTAAATCAATTGTTTTTTTTAATTACTACTGTTTCTAGTCATTGCTCGTCACTAAGTAACAACAAAAGCCAAATCATACCTAAAGACAACTTGTAGAAATGTTTAGAATTTATTGGATTACCATAAAATCCAGTGTCCCGTCGGGGTTTTACAGCTTATAAGAAATATTTTTTTTAATTAACTGACTTCTTTAAAAATTACTATTAATTTCGTTAATCAATTATTTTCACTATAAGTCTATAATTAATTTTAATATAATATTAACTATAACATTGCCTTAATTAATATGAAATTAACAATTTATATGTATATAAAGTAGAAGGAATAAAAATTATGAAATTATACATTTAATCAATCGAAGTATGTAGTATCACTGTTGAAGCACTTTCGCCATTTTATAGATAGTTCATTGATTCCAATGCTGAAAAAATATAAGAGCGACAATCAATAAAATCTTTGAAGGCGGTTTGGACACTCTCATCGGAATTGATTTTTTTTCTTGGAAGGAATTTTCCAAATTCTGCAAAAAGGAAATCTGTTGGAGTAAGGTCCGGGAAGTTTGGTGGGTGAAGGAAAACATCCAATTGCAGTTCCTCTAATTTAGCGACTGTCTGTCGTGAAGTATGGGGTCTAGCGTTATCCTGAAGCAGCAGTGGCCTGTAAAGATTGGCCAGTCTTAGTTGTTTAACGACTAGCTTTTACATCGTATTTGCAATTTTTGGCAATACAGATCTACCGTTATCGTCTGGCCAGATCTTAGGAAGCTGTAGTGTATGACACCAGCACTAGTCCACCAAACACTCTCACTAGTACCTTTTTCTGAGTCAACATTCGCTTGGGACAGGAATTGGCCCGGTCTCCTGGGTTCAACCACTGTGATGAGCATTTTCGATTGTCGTAACCATTTTTCGTCACAAATACAAAATATATTCAAAATTCCCTCGTTATTGTAATGGTTGAGTAATGTAAAGGAGCACACGATGCGTATTTATTGATGTGCTTCAGTCAATTCACGGGGTACCCATTTCTCGAGCTTTTACAATTTTCCAATTTTTTTCAAGTGAATTGTCTTAACTCTTACGCCGAATACTGTCCCTAACTCTGACGTGGTTTGCGATGGATTCGCTTTCATGATCACTTTTCATTTTTTACATTATCAGCTAGCGTCTCCGGCCATCCGCGGGGTTTGTTTCGTAGATCAAAATTTCCAGAACGTAAACGTTGGAACCAAAAACGTACCTTGTTTTCTTTTACAGTAGTTTCTCCATACACATCATTAATCATTCGAAGTGTTTCTGCAGCGCTGATGCCAAAGTGGAATTCATGTTCGTAAATAACGCGATAATTTAAGTTTCCCATTTTGTGAAAACAACGATGCCAAAGAAAAATAAAATGGCGCGAAAACAAATTTATCACTAAATTCGAAACACAAATTACACGAGCCTAAATTTGGAATAAATTTGAATTTGGAATTTCTAACCAGACACCAGATATTTGAGATCAAAGTAAACGGGTCAAAAAAACGCCAATTTCATATGTAAGGACCTAATATATCTTTCCTAATAGTTTTACCTCAAAAGCTTCTCAATAAGAAGCTTTCCTACAAAGCCTGTTCCTCCGGTCACAAGTACAGTGGTGCCGCGGTAAAACTTCTGGATATCGGAGCCACCTTCATCTGTAGCCTCGGTGAAGGGATTCTGCTTCTCCATGACTTCCTGTTTTAAAGTAACCGCCGGATTCATTTCATATAAATCTATAGGAATATTAAAGTGTTAAATTAAATAAAATGATAGGTTTTGAATCTGGCTTCACTTGAGTTCAAGTTACAGCATGATCACGATTATTAATGAGGTCATAAGTCGCGCAGGTTTGGTTTTCGCAAAAGATTAACTGTTTTGTAATGAGTATAATAATTGTCAGATCAATTATATCTGGATGTTTGTATCTGATTATTTTCTTTAAGAGAAAATTCAAACCCATTTAAATTCTAAAATACTCTCAAACCTAATTCTAAAAGTTTTATTGACGATTCTTATAACCTATCAATTATGAAATGACCAATCGCCTTTTTATTTATAATATCATTGAAAATGACATAATACGCTATGTATTCAAAAAATGTTATGAAGATCGATTGCGAATTAATAAAAATATTGTTTTTATATTATTTTTGAAGATTTCTGAAATTGCTCTTGATAATCCTTGTAGCCTATGAATTAAGAGGTATCATAAGGTTTCCGCGTAAAAAAATGTAAGTAAAATAAATCGTGAGGTTTTTTAATTATTCCCGGACATGCATAGAGAGACAAACATCTTAGCATTTCATGGATTCACCGTGCGGATACCGGGTGCAAGCCAGGTGTAGGTTTAGGGGGCCCCCTTACGATGCACATCAGCGCTCACCTTGACTGCTCGCGATACCCTCCCTTCCAAGCCAGATTTGGTAGAAGCCTGATAATGCTGCTTTAGATACACGTTCTAGGGTAGAACTTACTACAGTTCTCGACAGGCCGAGGTCTTTTAACAAGTTATAAAGAGATTTCTCTGGTATACCTCTAGCTCTCACTTCTATCATATATAAGTTAACCGTATAGCTGTTTTTGGTTAGCTCATTACATAGATCGTAATATCTATTCATTTTTATTGCATTGTCTTTATATTAGATGCTGATTGGGAAATATGAAAAATAATTTACAGACTTATTAGTATAGATAAGACCATCGGCTGACGGCGAAGGAAAATATTGTCATAAAATCTGAACGACTAAAACTCAGTTAATTCTTATTATAATACTTCTTCACCTATTGACGTAGTAACTGAGCCCGTGTATTTTCTCCGATTGGTTTTCCCCAACAGTGAGATATATACAGATGGATATTATTGTTAAAATACATACCGAACAACGCAGCGACACCTCTCTAGCGCGGTACAAAACAAAATGATTCTATTAAATTTTAAATTTGAATCAATTATTTATGCATCGCATTTACTACTATTAACGTAGGTAATTAAATCAGTACAAATTTATACTTGATAAAGTTACATGGTTTACTTGAATATTAATTATATTAATAAATAATTATTAATTAACTATTAATTATTCTTTTTAATGTAGTGTAATTTATATTTATAATTTATTTATAATAATAATCTAATAGATCGGGGAAAAGTTTCTTCGTATTTTTGTAAGAAAACTCAAAGTTTATTTACAATATACATATATGTGCCGTTTTGTTCGATGAATTTCTGCTATTTTGCAGTTAGAGACATGATATCGTTGCTGTAGAAATTTTGGGACTTCTGATCAAAAAACGCGACAAATATTATTGGCAGTCCTCTCATGATGTTAACCTTACAGAACCTAAAGAATTCTGAAGAGACCGAAACAGGTGAAAATCTGAAGGCGCAAGGT